>OY735263.1:2627110-2639610 GCA_963457715.1 Argyresthia albistria
TTGATGTTTTTGTGGTTGCTGACACTATTTCTTAGACCGCGTTTCCACTACGTCGTAATGACGGACTTTTCCCTTATGTTAAAGAGTATTACGTGTATCTTGATGTTTTTGTGGTTGCTGACACTATTTCTTAGAGCGCGTTTCCACTACGTTATAATGACGGACTTTTCCCTTACGTTAAAGAGTTTACGTTTCTAAAAGAGTGATCATATTATGTGACATGCGATTAATCGAAGATTATCAAGAGTTTATCAAGTTGTCACAGCTATATTCCCTTTCGGAAACCGGACTTACGAGTTATCTTTATTGTCTTCCGCTACAGATCCGTCCCTTCCACATCATCAAGACACGCAGCATCGACCTGCACAGTGCCCAGGGCCTCAACACGGAGACTCGTCTGGAGAAGACTGTGCACCCAACTGGGTACCGGCTGGAGCTGGAGCCGTACCTCGAAGATGGACTCTTCAAGGGTCATGTGCGGATCAACATCTCTTGGCTACAGGTAATTCTTCCTCTTCCTCTACTAGAGGTAGGCAGTCCCCATATACCCCTCTCGATTTTTCAGGATGCAAATATCTTTCGAAACACTTTCTTTTACTTTTTAGGGTTCCGTACCCGAAGGGTGCCAAACGGGACCCTATTACTAAGCCTCCACTGTCCGTCTGTCCGCCCGTCCGTCCGTCCGTCAGAGGGCCCTCCAGCACGAACCGTAATAGCTAGAAAGTTGAAATTTTCACAGAATGTGTATATTTGTTGCCGCTTCACCAAAAAATACTGAAATACACGAAATATTGAAAAAAATAAAGGTGTCTTCATTCATACAAGAAACGTATTTTTTGTACTTTTGGTACAAAGATGGTGCGGAACCCTCCGTGTGAGAGTCCGACTCGCACTTGGCTGATTTTTTATTGTTTCACCCTGTGAGCTGTCGACGATACTTGGACGCCAATCTTATGCTGAATGGTGTAGTAACTGAGATTCCTCTTTGATTCTTGTGGTTAAATTAGTTTATCGATACTTGAAATATTCAAGTTGTTTCGAACTACAAAGCATAGAGTAAGTTTGCATTAGAGCCAAATAGTTAATAGTTCAATGCTCATCGACTTCCCACAAAAGAGGCGAACACATTATATTTGCTACAATATTGGAAGCCACACATCGCTCGCTGTCCTGTATCTTCAACATAAGACTCTTCACACAAGCCCGCCAGTTACAGGTGATTCCAATTTGCTTCACACTTCACCAATTTAGTCTTCGTAAGACCGTGCACATCCCCATTCTCTTGTGTCTTTGTTACACATTGTTGATAACTAATAAACGTCCTTATAAATACATATCTAGGACAGTGACGAGATATCGCTACACGCGGGTCATGATTTGGAGATCACGGACACTGAGGTCAAGATATTACGAGCGGCTGATACAAAAACTACTGACGGTTCAGAGACGTAAGTACCGTTCATTGAATTTGATAACACGTTAACCTACATAACTACATCCCTTCGGTTAGGTTCGAACCTTGAGCTAACATATGGTAGATGTTTTTCTATTTCAATAATCGCGATTCCATGGTTGGTTACGTATTTATGAACAAGCGAATCACTAACGGAATCAATATTATCATCTCGTCCCCTCGGTAGTCATTCAAAATTATGAAATAGTGGCCGAATATACCCACAACCAATATAAATAATAATAATAATAATAAAAAAACAATTATTGTTAAATAAGTCTACAACTTTTTACTGTATCCCTAGAACCCACATTAGGATTCCCCGTGTCGTGGGGACTAGTCTCTTTCACCTACGTTCTTAGTTTTACGTTATCTTAAATGAATACGCTTTTCGAACTATAAAATCCCTTGTCGAATTAAGAGGTTATAAAATCAAAAGTAATGGAAATGAAAGGTTCTAGAATGTCTCATAAAATTACTGCGCACCGTAACATTCGCGATAGTGACTCACTCTATATTATTGTGAGCATGACTATGATTTCACGTGCCACTAACTAACTTGCTGGTATCTGAAGGCCAACTTACTACTTCTGATCATATCAGAGAAAATATGAATACTAAAGTGAAATTATGCAATGATTTTGTATGTCGGTTCAGTGACTTACGAGCAGTTAAGAGTTAGGAAATACTTTAATGAGCATATTCTTATTGGAATCAGAGCATGTTATAAAATTAGGTTTACGAAAATCATTGGGTATCTACTTTTAGATCATTGGAAATCTCCGTAGTTCTTCTATCCTATTTAAATAACAAATGTGAATCATTGGCTCAAATCACGTGACGTGACGGTCGTGATGGCTTGTAAGAGGTTTGGAAAGCGTCTGCATGAGAATAAACATAAATGTTTCAGAAAGACATACGAAAAACTGCAGATCAGATCTTCAAACGTTGACATCAAGAAGCCCATATACACCATCCGCCTGGAGAAGGAGGTCGCCAATGGAACATCAGGTCAGCTGGACCTCAGCTTCAACGGGCGGATGCAGACAGTTGTCTCCGAAGCCTTCTTCAAGACTAGTTATTTGAATGAGAATGAGGTTGAAAAGTAAGCATTTGATTTGATGATCACTAACACATGGAGCTGAGAAAAAGATACTCTTTTCTAATGAGCAATTTTCTTTTGCATTGAGTTGTGTGTGGTCCTTCGTTGTGCGAGATTTTCTTTGTCGAGGTTCAGCAATAAAACTTGTGTCCGACCCTAACATGACTTATGAATATCAAGTAGTTGATTGTGTGACGACCTCTATGGCGCAGCAGTTTTGGCTCTGCCTTCCATGCGAGTGGTCCCGGGTTCGATTCCCGGCTGGGGATAGCGAAAACAAAAATAATCCCTATGTCTTGGATGTTTCTGGTTCTCATGACACAGGATATCCTAGTGTGGGGCCAGAAGCAATGTCTGTGCCTGTGTGTGAATGTGTTATATGCCGCTCTCAATTAAATTCCGTTTGAATTTAAAATTATTAGATTGTTAAACAAAATACTGCTTGTTGATTTGTCTGCAAATGTGTTTCTGCATCCAGCCAATATAGAAAAAAGCGTAACGCTTTTTGTTGCAATATTCCAACAGCATAGTGGTGGCAACGCAGCTCCGTCCCAACAACGCGCGCCGCCTGTTCCCGTGCTTCGACGAGCCGGCGTACAAGGCTCCCTTCGAGCTGAGTGTCGTGCGCCCGCGCAATATGCTCGCACTGAGCAACGTGCCGGTTGCTCGCACCGAGGAGATGTGAGTACACACACTGCTTCTTGCTTCCTGCATCTTGCATCTTACTTGCATCTTACTTGCTTTTCTTCTTTCTTCTTTCTTCTTTCTTCTTTCTTCTTTCTTCTTTCTTCTTTCTTCTTTCTTCTTTCTTCTTTCTTCTTTCTTCTTTCTTCTTTCCTCTTTCCTCTTTCCTCTTTCCTCTTTCCTCTTTCCTCTTTCCTCTTTCCTCTTTCCTCTTTCCTCTTTCCTCTTTCCTCTTTCCTCTTTCCTCTTTCCTCTTTCCTCTTTCCTCTTTCCTCTTTCCTCTTTCCTCTTTCCTCTTTCCTCTTTCCTCTTTCCTCTTTCCTCTTTCCTCTTTCCTCTTTCCTCTTTCCTCTTTCCTCTTTCCTCTTTCCTCTTTCCTCTTTCCTCTTTCCTCTTTCCTCTTTCCTCTTTCCTCTTTCCTCTTTCCTCTTTCCTCTTTCCTCTTTCCTCTTTCCTCTTTCCTCTTTCCTCTTTCCTCTTTCCTCTTTCCTCTTTCCTCTTTCCTCTTTCCTCTTTCCTCTTTCCTCTTTCCTCTTTCCTCTTTCCTCTTTCCTCTTTCCTCTTTCCTCTTTCCTCTTTCCTCTTTCCTCTTTCCTCTTTCCTCTTTCCTCTTTCCTCTTTCCTCTTTCCTCTTTCCTCTTTCCTCTTTCCTCTTTCCTCTTTCCTCTTTCCTCTTTCCTCTTTCCTCTTTCCTCTTTCCTCTTTCCTCTTTCCTCTTTCCTCTTTCCTCTTTCCTCTTTCCTCTTTCCTCTTTCCTCTTTCCTCTTTCCTCTTTCCTCTTTCCTCTTTCCTCTTTCCTCTTTCCTCTTTCCTCTTTCCTCTTTCCTCTTTCCTCTTTCCTCTTTCTTCTTTCTTCTTTCTTCTTTCTTCTTTCTTCTTTCTTCTTTCTTCTTTCTTCTTTCTTCTTTCTTCTTTCTTCTTTCTTCTTTCTTCTTTCTTCTTTCTTCTTTCTTCTTTCTTCTTTCTTCTTTCTTCTTTCTTCTTTCTTCTTTCTTCTTTCTTCTTTCTTCTTTCTTCTTTCTTCTTTCTTCTTTCTTCTTTCTTCTTTCTTCTTTCTTCTTTCTTCTTTCTTCTTTCTTCTTTCTTCTTTCTTCTTTATTCTTTATTCTTTCTTATTTCATCTTTCTTCTTTTTCTTTCGTGATAACTTTAATGAATCGGAAATGGAAAATGGATTAATTTATTGAATCCTTATTCCACAGCACTGGCGAGCCCGACTCAGTATGGGATCATTTCGAGCGGAGTCCTCCGATGTCCACCTTCACGCTGGGCCTCGTTATCGCGGACCTCAAGCAAGTTGGCAACTCCACTCGATACACTGACAAGAATGGAAATGATATTGGTTTGCATTGATTTCAATTAATATATTTCAACTGAACAACGATTTTTTTGGAGCCCGTTGTTGTTTTTATTTTTCGGATACTTCGGGATTTAACTGGAAAGCTTGGTTAATTAAACCGGAACAAATGTTAAACTGCACTTGTAGCTTGTACAGTAAGGGGCCTTTGTTTTGGCAGGTTGGGTCTCGTCTCGCTCTCTCTCTCTCTCTCTCTTGCTAAGTCAAACGCCGAGTATCATAGTCGGGGCACCTCGGGTCCCACCCTTCCCGACGTGCCAAAACAAAGGCCCCGTACTGTACATATTTTTGTTCTATGTTAACCACATGCACAAACTAATTCTCAAATGCCGTGCCGCATAGATTTCATGCTTACACTGTCATTTGTTGTTGATGAGATGTGTTAATTTTGTTCCCTTTTCATTAGCTATTGCGATAAATGAATGGCTCGCTAAACGTGAGTGCAATTATGGGAACACCTCATATGGGAAAAGCCGTGACGCCTTATATGATTTCATCACTTTTTCTCTTTTCAGAGCTCCGAGTATGGGGTCGGTCCGAGATGCTGCCAGCCCTGGAGGCAGTCTCTAACTCAGTGCTGCGCGTGCTCACGGAGATCGCAGACTTTTGGAAGGTTCCGCTGCCGCTGAAGAAGCTGGATATCGTTGCGCTGCCCAAGTACATGGGCGTCAGGCCAGCAGATAATTGGGGGCTGATTGTCTTCAAGTGCGTATGATGTTATTCTTTTTATTTATTTTTTACCAACAAGCGCAAGCCTGATAAGGCGTCAAAATATCGCTGGATGCCGACGATAGGGGACTCTGAAGATAAACGCTTTAAATAAGACGGCCTATTATTACCAGTATCAACTGTTTTCTGTAATGCTTACTTTTATTATTTCCCTGATCAGAGAGAGTGACCTGACAGGCCGCGGCTACCTGCAGCTGGCGCAGGAGTTGTCGTACCAGTGGTTGGGGGCCCTGGCCACCCCTGCTTGGTGGTCTGATGCCCATCTTAACAAGGCGCTGGTTGGCTACCTTGCTGCGGAGACTGCCTTCAAGGTAAGAGTGGGGGGAGAATAGGATAAAAGGTTAATTTCTCTCTTTATCTTTCACATAATGTCTTACGTACGATGGATGTTTCCGTTAGTTTAGTTGTGTCTAAATTGTCTGTTATCTTGAGTCTAAATTGTCCTGTAGTTTTGTATGATCTAGGAATGGTTGTTACCAAAATAGTCTTTGCTGAAGTCTGGAAGGTGTATTGTTTAACTGGCTCAATTGGCAAAAATATGCAAGCCAAACAATATGGGAAAAAGCGTGCGCTACGTTATTGTTGTTACCGTTTCCTAGATCAACGACGGCTCCGAGATGGAAGGCAAATGGCCGATGACGGTCCTCTACTCGCTGTACTACGAGTTCAGCAAACGCTACCCTCACTCGCGCATCACTGGCATGAAGCAGGAGACAGCCAGCACGAAGATCGAGCTGCTGTTCCGAATGTTCAACTACACACTCGGGGGGAAGACCTTCAAGAAAGGGCTGAGGACTTTCATTCAGAATCGGTGCGTTAGCAATCGCTTCTTTGACAAATCTATATTCTACATCTGACAAAGTTTACTCCAGTTTAGCGTTGATTCACCTTCTAGCTAGTGGCGCTAAGATCGAGGAATCCTCTATCATGCAGGAAATTCCTCTGCCCGTTACCTAAATCAGGGACATGCTTGCTTGAAATTTTAAAATCTTAGATTGTATTTGCCTTAAAGTTACTGTTTATACAATTGTGATTGCCTCTGTGCTATTGCAACTAGGTCTATATAACAACTTAGGCCGCTGGATAGTACAACACTATTAATATTATATTTCATTATCAATTTAAAGGCATGTAGGCATGTTACAAAACAGACATTGAAAAGATCTTCCTGATTCGTAGATATTCCCAGTATTGCCAAATGGACCTGGAACGCTGAAAATAAAACGTACCTATTCAGGTAATAAACTCAAAGTTAATTGCAGTAAATTCAAGACATTTTCCGGCGACGACATCTGGACCGCTCTGAACACAGCTGCAGTAGCTGACGGCAGGATCCCCGAGGGTATTGATGTGAAGACAGTCGCAGAGAGCTGGATCAATAAGGATAGGCTGCCACTGGTTACTGTCGAGAGGAATTATGAGAAGAAGTCCGCTATGGTTTGGCAGGTATGTTGAATAAGTATGTGGCGTAGTATTGTCGAGGTTCAGACTCATAACCGAGACTATTTGAGTTAGAATCTTGACAGAAGAGGAAGTAGGAAGTGTGGGTGGATGTCTGAGACGCAGATAACCTCCCAGATGTACGGATTATAGGTATCAGCGGTGGCTCAGGACCGGAGTAGATATGGTAAGGAAGAAGCCACACAGCGTTGAAAATTTGCTGATTTTATTGACTTTTCCGATATATCTGAGTTATTCCGATTACTTATAGCGACAGGCTGTCTCCTATAACGCAAAATTGTACCAATGAAAACAAGGTTAAACGTGAACTTTACTAGGCCTCTGCAACGCCATACGGGAAAAGGAATTACTTATACTATATTTGTTTGATTTTGACCTGATCTCCCCAGAAAGTTTACCTCCGCGAGCGTCCTCACGACCTGTCCTCCACCGGCAAGCTGTCCTGGTGGGCGCCACTAGTCCTGGCGCGAGGAGACCAGCTCTCCTTCACTAACACCACGCCTCTGGCCTGGATCCGCAACAACAAGGACCTGAATATATTGAACATGCCGGGGAAAGAACATTTTGTGCTGGTCAACCCCGAGGAGATTGGTAAGAGCTGAATTGCCACAATTAACTGACTTCTTGATAGCTGCTAGCTAATAGCCATTACCAATAGCCATTTAATATTTCCTGCATGATTTTAGCATCCAATGTGTTTTGTGATATATTCACACAATTTTTTTACCCTATTTTTATAGCACCATTCCCAGTAAACTACGACAAAGAAAACTGGAACCTCCTCCTCAAATTCCTCCAAAGCGAGAACCGAACCCAGATCCCAGAGCTGACACGCGCCAAGATCCTCCACGATGCGTGGAACCTGGCCTACGCTGGTGAGCTGTCGTTCGCGACTGCACTCAACATGACTCTGTTTCTGAAGGAAGAGAGACACCACCTGGTCTGGGACCCGGTGTTCACAATGATTGACCACGTCGTCAGGCGTATATGTTCTTGTATTCATGGGAAATTCCAAGTAAGTCTAATTTAGATTAGTCAATGATTCAAAATTGCATCTTGGTCTCATATTTATCCATCTTTGTCTCCATTCTAGGCTTAAGATCAGTATTCTTCTTTTTCTTCTTCAGCATGCTTTGTCCACCATTTTGTAGGACATCTCTCAGGTTGTTATATCACCAATCGCTTACAGGCCTATGTCAGGAGCCTCCTCAGTCCCCTGTACGAGGAGCTGATCAAAGACCAGAAGGACACTGAGGAGAACTGGCGAAAGAACTTCCGTACACTGACCAAGAACTTCCTGTGCCGGGCTGGGTACAAACCCTGCATCAAAGAGGCACAGGAGCAGTACAGCAAGTGGATGCAGTCACTCAACCCTGATGAGGGGAACCCGTAAGTCTTTTTATTTACCCTGGCCTTATTAAACAGCAGAACTATGGCCAGCAAGCTTTAGCAGCCATTCTACGTCTAATTTTGCGGCGTTTAGTGAACAAAAGATTTCCTTTGGCAGAATTGATCTGTAGGTCCAAAGGATAGATTTTAAAAGTGGAGCCATCTAGAATTCTGATGCAGGGGAAAGGTGAGAGGGGCAAAGTTTGTATGGAGAAAAAAATAACCAGCCAAGTTCGAGTCGGACTCGCGCACGAAGGGTTCCGTTCCGTACCATTATCTATAAAAAAACCGCAAAAAAACAAAACATGTTGAATGGGAGCCCCCCTAAATATTAATTTAATTTTAATTTAATTATTTATTTTTTAAGTATATAATAAACTAAATATATTGTAAACATTTTAAGCGTCTACCTGCTACCATTATCAATATCGAGCAAAAATGAGCAAAAAAATCACGTTTGTTGTATGGGAGCCCCCCTTAATATTAAATTTCTTTTGATTTTTAGTATTTTTGTTATACCGGCAACAGAAATACATCATTTGTGAAAATTTCATCTGTCTAGCTACCACGGTTCATGGGATACAGCCTGGTGACAGACAGATGGACAGCGAAGTCTCAGTAATAGGGTCCCGTTTGGCACCCTTCGGGTACGGAACCCTAAAAACTTGAGAAGCGCGGTGGAGTATGACTCAATCTTACTCGAACTCAGGCAAAGTTACCTATGTGGCGACATCAAATGGTCTAAATTCAATCATACGGTGTTTGCTTTTGCTGAACAAAGGTTTCATGCTCGAGCAGTACGTTTAGATGCATGGCAGGCATGCTTGGCTTGAATGGCTTAGCTGTAATGCGCCTAATGATAGCGGTCGAGTAGTAAATCCATACATTATACAAGTATATCACTAAGATATTGACCCTACAAATCTAAACAGTTGTGAAAGACTTTCTAGTGCAGTCATTTTAAACATAAGAAAGGGGTCGTGCTTGCAAAAGGTCAGGTCATTCTGATTTTTTTATATGTTGTTAGGGCTTAAACCAGCATTAAAATGCTAGATTTGCAATTTCCCAAGTGCTGTGCGAGCGGCGGTGTACCCAAAAAACCATGTTCGGTCATTTTTCAGTTTTAGCTCAACATTTCAGTAAAATAAGGGTCAGATTGCTTCAGTTACTTTGCATGCTTTAGGTGACTAAATTAACTACAATTTGGAACCATGGCGGGCTCTATACAGCTATTTTTTCCTAACAGTTCGTCAAAAGTAGGCTCGATTTCTTGAGCCTAGGTTTAAGCCAATAACTTTTGAACGACTGAATCGATTTTAACAAAACTTACACAAGAACCCTCGCAGGGAAGTTTACAACCATTGACAGAAATCCGCATCAGAATCCATCGGTGTATTTCGTCTGTCGGTTGGTCGTTCTTTGAATCGTTCTATAATGTGTCCAAGGCACTCTAGTTTTCAAACGGGTAGACAAATCATGATGCGGTTTTCAGAAAATCGTAGAAGACTTCTATTCTATTCTACTTCTAGAAGACTATCTTGCAAAGGTTCTAGGATGTGTTTTGTTAAAATTGGTTCAGCCGTTACAAAGTTCTGTGCGAGCCAAGGTGGAAACAATTTGCAATTTGAACTGAAAAATGACCGAAAATTTCATGGTTTTTTGGATACACCGCTGCTCGCACAGCACTTGGGAAATTGCAAATCTGGCATTTTAATGCTGGTTTAAGCCCTAACAACATATAAAAAAATCAGAATGACCATATGCAAGCACGGTTCTAGATCTTGACCTAAGCTATACCGCAATCAGAATTTTGATGCTCCATTGTATTTTCCGCCTGTAATCCGCCTAAACGATGCGGAACAACTGAAATGCTAGCCACGAAGGCAAGGACGGCGGCAAAACGTTGACTCATATTCTGCAACGAGCAAGAGAGTTGGGGAATCCACCGTTCTCTCAACAAAGCTATTTCAAGATTCATTAGGCCTCCGCCCCGTACCGTTGTCACGCGCTCTAATTGGATAGTTGATTCATTATACATAAATCTTAATGAGGGATTATAGATTGTGTTTTATTAGGGTTCCGTACCCGAAGGGTGCCAAACGGGACCCTATTACTAAGGCCCGCTGTCCGTCTGCCCGTCCGTCCGTCTGCCCGTCCGTCCGTCCGTCTGTCCGTCCGTCCGTTCGTCTGTCCGTCCGTCCGTCCGGCAGCGAGTCCTAGATCACGAACCGTAATAGCTAGAAAGTTGAAATTTTCACAGAATGTGTATATCCACAACAACAAAAAATACTGAAATATATTACAAATTAAAGGGGGTCCCCGTACAAGAGACGTGTTTTTAATTTTCTTTTTGTTTTTGTTTTATAGTTTTGTACAATGGTATGGTACCCTTCTTGTGCGATTCCGACTCGCACTTGACCGATTATTGAGAAAAAGGGGTGGATTAAGCAGGATAAAACTTGATACTATGAAAAACTGTGTACCTAAAGGCCGACGCATGGCACCTTGTGTTGTTATTAACCGTAAACCAGTTCAGTGAATTCTATCTGGAAGTATTTTTTATAAATCCCCATAAACTACAACGTAATTAGGTCCTATGTATGGATCCTATCTATGCTATCTAGTATGTTCAATTAGAATCGTCACCTCCTAGATCTCGCATTCATTGCACGGCACAGTATGCCGATCGAGAATTCGAGGTACGTAATTAAATGAAACGTGGCATCGTTTAAATTACGCTAGTAGATTAATTCTTGTCTAGACCCAACTGCAGGCAGAATTATATTAACTTACCGTTCTGTACTCTGTAACTGTGTAGGGATAGGGACCGATGTAAATAAACCATGTACCTATTCAATTCTATATTTCAATTTTAATAGAAATCTTCACTTAAATCATCCTTGACTCATCACTAAACGTGTCTGGGTATGGCAGTACCTATGTCACTTATTGTAGTTCTATCAGTTCATACCTACATTTAGTTATATAACATATTTAATAAATTTAATGTACCCACAAAGGGGCTCAGGTCTTCGAGTAAGTTTGAGCCATACGTCCATTGATCCATCACGAGGGGTGCCGAACTAGTGACCAACTCAACTGTCAGTGGCAGAAGTTATCAGGCGGTTAGTTTGGTAACTTCCGTCTCTAAGATAGCTTTACGAATTAAGGACTACCACAAAGTCTCTGACCACAACCAAGTATCGACAACAGTAGGGACAGCAACCTACAACAGCCTAGCGTATACACGCAAACACGGAATTTTATTTAGTTTATGAAGGTTAAAATATTGTTACAGTATTATCGGTCTATCCATATCCATGTGGTTTTCCACCGTTACCTCTTTCCCGAAACCGGGAACATTTTTATTTTATAGCATTTTTTGCAAGTAGCAGAGCAGAGACTATATATCCAATTGACTGCGCCTGCGGTGGAATGCGGCTCGCCAAACGTTTATTGTATTCAACAAACGTTCGCATACGCAACCTATGTACGATGACGGGCCGCCAGACAGTTTCGCAGCGGCTGACCAATCACAGCTCTCTTACCTCGTCCCCCACCCGCCCGTAAATGGGTGAGTTGTGTTACAAAGGAAAATGTGTCTATGCGCTCTCCACTGGATAAGTGCTCCCTGTAGCAGAGGCTCGCGGCGTTCAACCTGTAACTAGCGAATAAAAAAACTGAAAAGTTGGTTAGCAAAAAGCGCATATTTTTCCATCAAAAACTGTTATTTAATAGTTGTTAGATACTTGAACAAGTCTAGTTTAGGCTCGTTCAATAAAAAAATAGTACGTTTGCCAGGACAGTAGCTAAATCAATTTAGTCGCTAGAAAAACACAAATTATTCACAGAATGAATGAAGTTTAAAGAATAGCTAGCCGTATCCTCTGCGATGCCGAACCTTTGAGGGTGTTACTTCCACCTGGAAGAATCCAGACGTGCTTCTTTAGAAACAGGAGTTAATTCCGGAGATAAATCCATTTGTGAATTTATTAAGGCTAATTGGATTAAACTTATTAGTTTAAGTTAAACGGGATGAAATATACAGCAACTGTATTAATTGGCGAAGGAATATACATTGCCTTCTTGATAAAATGATCAATGATTGTTTTGCATTACGTGGTATGACTTTGCTTAGAAGGCAGTCAGTCGGACTATGGGTCGTATTCTAGAACGAATCTCTAATCTGAGATCTACTCAAGAGTAGTCTTAAGAGTACGCGCTTATTCTTAATTGATGCTTGAGACTAGTATCAAAAATCATAATTCATCTGAGTGATCTCAGATGTGAGTAGAGATTTTACTAATTCTTGAACAAGATTCAAAT